>JAJEJO010051729.1:294807-316639 GCA_020662805.1 Glaucomys volans
TTATTTTATTTTATTTTATTTTATTTTATTTTATTTTATTTTATTTTTGGAACTGGGGATTGAACTCAGGGGTGCTTAACCACTAAGCCACATCCCAGGCCCTTTTTAATATTTGATTTAGAGATGGGACTTGCTGAGTTGCTTAGGGTCTCACTAAGCTGCTGAGGCTGGCTTTGAACTCACAGTCCTCTTACCTCAGCCTCCAGAGCCACTGGGATTACAGGTATGTGCCACCACCCTGGCCTGTGCAAGTACTTCTTTGCAAGATCATATTTTCTAAGGAATCTCCATACTGCTTTCCAGAGTGGCTGCACCAATTTGCAATCCCTCCAGCAATAAATGAGTGTACCTTTTCCTCCACATCCTTGCCAACATCTATTGTTGCTTGTATTCTTGATGAGAGGCATTTTAATTGGGGTGAGATGAAATCTTAGGGTAGTTTTGATTTGCATTTTTCTTGTTACAAGAGATGCTGAACATTTTTTCATATATCTGTTGATCACTTGTATATCTTCTGTAAAGTGTCTGCTCAGTTCCTTAGTCCATTTATTGATTGGGTTATTTGTATCTTTGGTGTAAATTTTTTTGAGTTTTTGAGTTCTTTATAAATTCTGGAAATTAGTGTTAACTTGGAATGGAACCATTATTTGACCCAGCTATCCCACTCCTTGGCCTATACCCAAAGGACTTAAAATCAGATTACTGCAGTGATGCAGCCACATCAATGTTCATAGCTGCTCAACTCACAATAGCTAGATTGTGGAACCAACCTAGATGCCCTTCAATAGATGAACGGATAAAGAAACTGGTGTATATACACAATGGAATATTACTCCATAAAGAAGAATAAAATTATGACATTTGAAGGAAAATGGATGGAGATGGAGAATATCATCCTAAGTGAAAGAAGGCAACCCCAAACAACCAAAGGCCGAATGTTTTCTCTAATAAGTGGATGATGATACATAATGGGTGGTGGTAAGGGAAGAATGGAGGAACATTGGTAGTGTAGAGGGAAATGAGGGGAGGGGTGGGGGAAGGAAAGTTGGTGGAATGAGACAAACATCATTACTCTATGTACATGTATGATTATGCAAACAGTGTGACTCTACATCATGTACAACCAGAGAAATGAAAACTTGTACCCCATTTGTGTACAATGAATTAAAAAAATAAAAAAAGAAAGATCATGTTGCTTGAGCAACCAAGAGAGACCACATATATGTTCCCATCAAAACAAACAGTAAAACAGACAAAGTCTACAAAACAAAGGTGTTCAAGTCACTGGAAATCATACAATAAAGGGCAATAAGCCCTGAGATATGGAAACAAATGAGGTGAAAACTATGATTGCCACAAACTGTTCTGAGAGTTTCTAGTTCATGGTGTGGAAAGGGGAACCTAGGTGGAACCTGGAGGTCTCACTGAGTTTAGAAGCCAGAGCTGAAAGTTTGGGGGAACCAATGCAACTAGAATTAGTCAAGCAGAACACTAAGAAAGGAGAGAGGTGCATAGAGAGCACTGAGATCTGAACTTCTGCTCAAGTACTCAGTAGAGTATCTATCAAATCATGTATATGAATAAACCAGCAAATATTTGGAAATTTGCTACTTCTAACTAACTCACTGATCAAGGAATAATTTATAAAATTCAAGGAGAAACTGCAAAGTGTTTTATACCAAATAAAAATGAAAATACAATATATCAAATTTCATGGTTGCTGCTAAAGCAGTACTTAGGGAAAATTTTATAGTACTAAATACCTATGTTAAAAAAAGGTCTCAAATTAATGACCTCAGCTTCCATCTTAATAAAATAGAAAAAGAAGAGCAAAATAGGCAGAAGAAAGATGACAATAAAAATCAAAGCTGTGATCAATGAAAAGAAAAATAGAAGAGAAAATCAATGAAACCAAGAGTTCTTTCCTTGAAAAGAAAAACAATAAAATTGATAAACCTCTAGCCACATTGAGGGACAAGATACAAGTGATCAACATCAAGAATGAGAGAAGTGATATTATAGATTCTATATCCATTAAGAGATTAAGAAATAAATGAACAAGTTTATAGTAAATTTAAAAATTTAGATGAAGTGGAAATATTTCTTGAAGGATACAAACTACAAAAACTTACTCAAGAAGAGAGATAAGCTGAATAAGTCTATATCATAAGAAAATTGATTCTCTAGTTAAAAACCTTCCCACAAAGAAAACGCCTAGCCAAGATGCCTTCACTGAGAAATCCTACCAAATATATAAGGGAAAAATAATACAGATTTTGTATAAGCTCTTCTCATAAACTAAATAGAAGGAATTACTTTCTAGTTGTTTTTCTGAAGTCAATATTATCCTTGTACCAAAACCAGACAAGCTATAAGAAAAGAAAACTACAGATCAATATCCCTCACATTGAATTACACATGGATACAAAAATTACAAACAAAATTTTACCAACCAAATACAAAAATGATAATATATCATGACCAGTGTCATTTATCCCCAGAAATGAGTTTTGGCTTAACATTTGAAAATCAATTTATGCAAATGTTACCAAAAGTTTACTATATAAAGAAACTCAGTACAGAACCACATGATCATTTCAATATAAGGAAAATTAATTTTACAAAGCTCCACATATAGTTTTAATTAAAAAAACACCTCTCAGCAAGGTGTGGGAAAGATGGAACAACATAAAGAACCAATCAAATGAGCAAAAAGAAGTCTAGTACAGTAGAAGGAGGACAAAGGGGGAGGGAATGGGAGGGAAGAGGGGAGGAAACAGGGGAATCATGAACTGAAATCAATTTCCTTGCATGTATGAGTTTGTCAGGATGAACCTAACAACAATGTATAACTATAAAGCTATAATTAAAAAATGGATTGTAAACATACAAAAGAAGAAAACTCTTACCAAACTAGTCATAGAAGTGGTCGTCCTCAACTTGATAAGGACATTGTGGTAGGCAGACTTTAAAATGACTTTCAGCGATCCCTGCCTCCTTTGTAATCTCTTCCCCTGAATGTGAGCCGACTTAGTGGTGACCCATTTTTTCATGAATAGAATTCTGCAAAGAGGACGTCACTTCTGAGATTAGTTTACAAAATGTGTGTGACTTCCATGTTGCTTGCCATCTCTTGCCTCTTTGCTTGGCTTGCTCTGAGTGAAGCCCTATGGAGATCTCCATGTGATGAAGATCTGATAGAATCCCCTAGTTCACATCCAGCAAATAACTGACATCCATCATCAAATAGCCTGTGAGGAAATGGATCCTGTCAAAAACCACATGAATAATCTTGGAAGAGAATCTTCCCTGAACCCAGACATCAGATGAAACAATAGCTATACAACTAATACTTTGATTATAACCTTGTGAGAGACCTTGAAGCAGAGACATCCATCTAAACCATGTCTGGACTCCTGACTCACAAAAATTTTGAAATGATAAATGTATATTGTTTTAGTGGCTAAATTTTGGGATAATTTGTTATGAAAAAATAAAAAAATTTGTATGGGCACATGCAAAATATCTACTACTAGCATTACACTTAATGATGAAAGACTGCATACTTTTCTGCAAAGATCAAGAGCAAGAGGAGAATGTTTGCTCTCATCGCTTCTATTCAACATTGGATTAAAATTCCAGCTAGTAATATAGAACAGGAAAAATAAATAAAAAGCACATACATTGCAAAGGAAGAAGTAAAACACTCGTTATTCTTAAACAACATGATCATCTATGTAGAAAATCCAATTGTATCTACAAAAAACTACTAGAAATAAAGACTAGGTTTAGCAAAGTCACACAATAATAAGATCAATACACAAAAAGCAATTGTCTTTCTGTGTTAGCAATGATCAGAATTTGAAGTTAAATAAATAAGATTTATAATACCATCAAAATATGAAATACTTAGATATAAATCTGGCAAACGATATGAAAGGCCTGTACACCAAATATTACAAACATTTCTGAAATGAAATGAAACTTAAAAAGTGTAGAATTATGCCTTGTTCATGGGTCAGAAGACTTGATATAATTAAGATATATATTATTCTTAAGTTGTTTAATAAAGTTAACATTCCAACCAAAGTCTCAACAGACCTGCTTTTGGTAGAAAATGAAAATCTAATTCTAAAATTCATTTGAAAATGCAAAAGATTTAGAATGGCTAAAACAACTTTGAACAACATCAATTTTGGAGGACGTATATTACCTCATTTCAAAACTTACCATGAAGCTGTAGTAATCAAGATAGAAAAATAGATCAATGATACAGTTCAAAAATAGACACATACATGCATGGACAACTTTGTAAGGGCAATTCAATGGGAAAAAGATAGGTTTTTCAACAAATTGTGCTAGAACAACTGGATAACTTCACAAAAAAAGCATTGGTCCAGGCTGGGAATGTGGCTCAATGGTAAAGCACTTGCCTAGCAAGTGTCAGGCACTGGGTTCAATCCTCAGCACCACATAAAAATGAATAAATAAAATAAAGGCATTCTGTCTATCTACAACTAGAAATTTTTTAAAAGTATTGATCCATATACAAAATTCAATATGAAACCCAAATATAAATATAGAAACTAAAACAGTAAAATTTCTAGAATAAACCATAGATCCAGCAAAAATTGATAATTTGGACTTTAACAAAGTTAAAAACTTTTGCTCTTCAAAAGAACTGTTAAGAGAATGAAAAGGCAAACCATAGATTGGTAGAAAATATTTGCAAAACATATGTCTGATACAAGACTTATATTGAAAATAAAAATTGAGCAAAAGATTTTGACAGACACATCATTAAATATACACTGATGGAAAATAAGCACACATAATTTGTCATTAAGAAAATGTGAGTTAAAACCACAATAAGATGCCACTACACATCTATTAAATTAAAAATAAGTTGAAAGTACAAAGACTGACCAAACCGAGATTTGGCAAAAAATGTGGAGGAATTAAAACTTTTATATACTGCTGCTGAGAACAAAAATGATGCAACCATTTTGGAAAATGTTTCTGAAGTTACTTAAAGGCTTAAATATAAACCTACCATATGATCCAGTTACTTAATGTGTAGGTACTTAACCAAGAAGAAAGTAAGCACATACTCTTACAAAGCCTTGTACATAAATGCTCTTAGCAATTGTTTTTCTGTATTTTGTTGGTACATTATAGTTGTACATGTTGATGGGATTTGTTACATATTCGTACATGCACACAATATAACAATATAATTTGGCCAATATCACTTTCCAGCATTTCTCCCCAGCCTTCTCCCTATGCCTCACACCTTGGTCCCTTTTCTTTACTGATCTCCCTTTGATTTTTAGGAGATCCACACCCACCTTTGTTTTCCTTTTTCTCTCTAGCTTCTGCCTGTGAGAGAAAACATATGATGCTTAACCTTCTGAGTTTGATTTATTTCACCTATAATATGATGCTCTCTAGTTCCATCCATTTTCCATACAGTGCCACAATTTCATTTTTTCTTTATGGATGAATAAAACTCCATTATGTATGTTTTCTATATCATTCATCTGTTGATAGACACTGAAGCTGGTTTCATAGTTTGGCTATTGTGAATTGTGCTGTTATAAACAGTTATGCATGTATCACTGTAGTAATCACTTTAATTCTTTAGGATAAATACTGACAAGTTGAATAGCTGAGTCATATGTTGCTTCCATGCCTAGTCTTTTGAAGAGCTTCCATATTAATTTCCATAGCAGTTGTGCTAATTTGCAGTTCCACCAACAGTGTAAAAGTGTTCTTTTTTCTCCACATCCTCTCCAGCATTTATTATTATTTATATTCTTGATGACTGCCATTTTGACTGGTGTGATATGAAATCTCAGTGCAGTTTTGAGTTGCATTTACCTAATTTCTTAGCAACTTTTTAAATAATAGGCCCAAACCCAAAAAATCTCAAGTGCAACATCATGGTATATCCATTCAGTGAAACACTAATTAATGAAAGGAATAAGTTACCTACATATATGAACATGGGTAAAACTCAAAAGAGTTACAATGAGTGAAGAACTAGACCTCCTTTCTCCAAAAGAGTACATAGTGTGTGATTTTATTTATATAATTCTCCAGAAAATGCTAATCTATCTAAACTAATGGATCTAAAGAAATTAAATAAACTAACCTATATGAATCAATCTATGACAGAGTTATGAGAAGTTAAATATGTAAAGCCTGTGAAATGCCCATTATTCCTCAATAATGTTGTTGAATATTAAAGAAAAAAACAGAAAGATTATAACTTGTACATGAAAGGACTATTACAATGATGAAATGAAATACTGTATATTCAAGTACTTTAGAAATTAACAGTGTACAATATAAACTACTGTTATTACTTGTCCCTATTTCTGATCAGTTTTGTTCAGTGTTGATGAATTTTGCTAAAGTGAATTTTCACAAAGCATTTCTTGGTTGTTGAGGAGTATATCTACAATGATTCTCTTAGTTCCTTTAAGACTAATTTGCCATAAATTTGGAATCCTTCATTTTCCAGGACATGACACATATTAAATCATTCTCTCTCTCCATCTTTCTGTCTCAACCCTGATTACCTTCCAGCTGCTCTATGATCATAGCTGAAAGCACTGTTGGGTTCATCATTTATTCAGCATATATAACACAGCTATTTAAAAATTCACTGCTCAGATGCATATCACCATTGAAGTTAAAATAAAATACACTAAATATAAGTTCCAACTTTGAAAAGGTTTATCCAATAAGTCAAACCAGAGAAAAGTGGAAAGTTTGGCTTTTAACTGCAAAATCAGGAACTGTATCTCATCCAATCAAATGTTTGAGGTCAAGCAAACGCCTTGAAAAAGCTTAAAATTTTTATTTCCAATTTATGATGTTAGGGATGAAATGTTTTAGGATCCTTATTGCTAAGCCAGAAGAATCAATATTTTTATATTAACAGTCAAGCTGTCACATGAGCAAAACAGCTGAAAATCTCCATTTAGCAGCTCAGGGAAAATACCTCATCCAGAGAAACACCAAATCTTTGTTGTGTTTTGATGTCCTAAGCTGGGCCAGAGAAATGCTCATCAGCTTCTGTTCTAGTGAGTAGATGTATTTCTGTTTCACATCTATTCAAGGGAGTGTGAGGTCTTATGTTATTTCCATTTATCATGTCCCATCTCCTTCTCCTGGAGTTACAAATGTGAGAGATCATAAAGTCTACTGGCAAGGCTAAGGTCATAACTTTTGAGTTTATAGAGAGGAAAAGAAAGACCCAGAGACTAAGATAACTACTTTTCTAAGAACTTACCATTCACAGAGTTCTTCTGTATTCATGTTTTCTTTCTCCATCCTGAATCCTAAAATAAGAGCAGTATTTATGGGGCTGAAGTTGTGGCTCAGTGGTAGAGCACTTGCCTAGCATGTGTGAGGCACTAGGTTCGATCCTCAGAACCACATAAATATAAATAAATAAAATAAAGGCACTGTGTACATCTACAACTAAAAATAAAAAAACAGCAGTGCTTATGATTATTAAATGGAAATAGGCACCAATGAGGTTAAGATATATGCTCTATGCTGAATAAGTTTTTGACTTATCAGCTGTACTGAGACGTATTCCCATTTTGAACAAACTGAGTAGTTATTCACTGAACCAACACTAAGTTAGCCAGTGTTAGGCATCAGGCATTGTGCTAGATGCAAAGGACCAAACAACCTTTAAGATGTAATCCTTTATTTGAAGGAAAATATGTGAATGTAATATATTTTATGTGTGATTTATAAAATATGATTTGTACACAGCCATTTTAGAAACAATTTACTGCACCTAGCAAGATATTCCTCTCCATGTAAATTCACATGTGTCATGTGTATGTCTTTTAGCAGTTCTGTATTGTAGCACAGAAATTCTGGGAAAAAATGCAGTCTTGAGCCCCACTAAAGTACAAATTACCCAGAATCTCTGGGCTTAGGAATCTGAACACTAATTCAGGTCCTAGGTAACTCAGCCCCTATCAAGTTTTAAAAAGCACTGCTGTATGAACAAGTTATAAGAATGACCTCAATTTTTTAAATATGAAGGTGGCGTCTGGGATGTGATGACAGAAAAGTACAGATGGCCTCCCACAACTTGTGAAAAAGACTCACAGTCATCCCTCAGTATCTACCAGGGATTGGTTCCAGTACCCCCCATGGATACTAAAATCTGCAGATGCTCAAGTCCCTTATATAAAATGGCATAGTATTTGCATATAACCTATACACATTTTTGTATGCTTTAAATTATCTCTAGATAATACATAAAGTAATGTAAATGCTATGTAAATTGTTATACTCTATTGTGTAGGAAATAATGACAAGGAAAAAAAGGTCTGTACCTTTTTTCCCAAATATTTTTGATCCAGAGTTGGTTGACTCCTTGAATGTGGAACTGATGGATATAGAGAGCTAATTACATAAGCTTCATAGTGTCAGTGGTAGCTCAGGGTCATTACCTCTGAATGAGCAGTGCTATGTTCCCAGGGTGGAACAGAAGTGATTGCTAGGGGAAGATCTGACCAGCAGGGAGAGGCAGTGGAAAGAAAGGCTCAGCACAGGTGAAATGAGCACTTGGTCCTTATTCTGCCCCTGCTGCCCACTGGTTTTGTGTTATCAGAAGGGTCACTTCTCTGATTGCTACTCTTTTCTTTAAATGCAAGGCACAAATCACATAAATTCACTTTTCCCACATCAAATGTAAATCAATGCCTTTCCTGCCTAACTGATTAGGTCATTGTGAGGTGCCATGGTTGTGGCTTGAATAGAATGCAGTGCTTAACAAGTGCAAAGCATTTAACTTATTCCTCCATTACCATTTCTCCTTCTTAAAGTATGTGAAAGCAAAATAATGTTCTATTTGACTGGAACTGGGAGATGTAGCTGGCTTTCCTTTACTACCATCCTACTTGCCAAAGATTAAGTAATAACTCCCCATTACTCTCCTTTCTCACTCCCAAAGCCACCACTGAAATGTGGAAGAGGCCACTGTGTTGTGATTTCTGGAGCAAAGGTTGTGTAAGAAGCCCACAGTCTCTGTCTCCCTTGACATTTAATTTTTGTTTTAATTGAGGAAATCTTTGAGCTCAGAAGCATTGGGATTATCCAGTGTTTACACTTGGTCTAAGGAAACAGTAACTTGTTGCTATGGCAATGAGATTTCCTGTGAGATTTTTTTTTTCCAAATTGAACTTTCGTAAGTGGAAACATCTATATCCTTACCAACTTTTGTTCATCACATGGACAGGGGCATGCCAGATTAGTTACCTATGGCTACATAACAAACTACCCCCAAATATGGCAGTTTCGAACAACAAGCATCTATCATCACCCAGTTTCTGTGGGTCAAGAATACCAGAGCTGTTAGACTGGATCCTCTGACTCAGGGTCTCTCAGAAGGCTGTATTCAATGCATCATATAAGTTGGGCCTGCAACCTTAGCTCAGGGAGGATAAGCTTTCAAGTTCACTCCCATGGTTGTTGGCTTGATTCAGTTATCTGGGAACTGCTAGACTGAGGGTCTTAAGTATCTGCTGGCTAACAGCCAGAGACCTCCCTGTATTCCTTGACACAAGGATATATCCACATATCAGTACATGGCAGTTTGTTTCCTTCAGAATGAGGACTCTCTGAGAGAAAAGAGAGATGAGACTATTACCTAATCTCAGAATGGACAACCCATGACTTTTGACAGATCCTACTAAAATTAATACCTGACTTAACAATGGCTCAATGTATATTTTTTCAACTTCATAATGTGCAGAAATGATAGGCACACAATCAGTATAAACCACACTTCCAATTTTGAATTTGGAACCTCTCCCTGGCTAGGAATATATGGTCTGATCCTCTTTCATGATGCTGGGCAGAGGCAGCAACCTCAGCTTCCAGTCAGCCTCTCAATCACAAGGGAACACAAAGAGTCCTGCATGATATGCTCCTTTGCTGAGCTAGGAAGTGCACTAAGTTTGGTGGTTAAATGCATTTTCCACTTTTGACACTTTCAACTTCTTATGGGTTTATGAGGATATAATTTCATGGTAAGTAGAGTAGCATCTATAATTAAAACCAAGTCATGTTGTCTAGCCTGCATTCAGGGGGCAGTAGATTAAATAAGTGCATGAATATCAGGAAGCAGGGACCACTGGGGTCCTCTTAGAGGCTATCTGCAGCAGGCATTTAATTCATTTTGTTAAGAACCAAAGTCCAGTAGTTTTTCAGTCAATAAACAATATTTATTCTGAATTTTCTCTATGTCGATGGCAAATTGTCAAGGATTTGAATGGTACAAAATGTGCTTGAGTTCTAAAGCATCTGCCCTATCTCATCCGATTATCATACATAGGACTTGTATATATTAAAAGTACACATGTAATTTATGAGTATATACAAAAGAAGTATGTTGGGGTGTGTGTGTGTGTGTGTGTGTACATATATACACACAAGTCCTGTGTGTGATAATAGGATGAGACAGGACAAATACACACATTCATATATATATATATATATATATATATATATACACACACACACACATATATATGTGTATACACACACACACTTTTTGGATTCTTTAACTTTAGTTATAGGGTACAGAAAAAAGTTATCTGAGGACATGGAATGACTTATTCTAGATAATCATGTTAGGGAAGTCTTCATGAGCATATAAGCAGCATCTAGAATTTATGGAGGCAACACAGTATAACCTTGAGAGTACTGACTTGGGAATCAAGGAGTTTTAAATTCAAATCCTGACTCAACTGCTGTGTAGCCATGTGACTCTGGACAAGTGCTGTGTACCTGAGTGACTTTAAGCAAGTAATCTAGTTTCTTTGTCATGATTTATGAACCTAAATAATGAACATTAAAAATAGTTCCACTTCTGAGCCACTGCACAGCGTCTCCTGGGGCAGTCTGGTCTGGAGTGGCTGGAGTTGCCGGCTCCGACGGGGAGTTTGGACCCTTCGGCGCCATTTTGCAGCTTCCCTGGCAGAGGGCGACCATCTGGGGCTGCCTGAGTCCTCGGAGCTGAGCTCGTCTTCTGGTCTTCCCCGCCACTGTGAGGCATCTTCTGGGGAGGTCTGGCCTGGAGCGGCTGGAGTAGCTGGCTCCAGCGGGGAGTTTGGACCCTTCGGCGCCATTATGCAGCTTCCCTACCAGAGGGTGACCATCTGCAGCTGCCTGAGTTCTTGGAGCTGAGCTCGTCTTCTGGTCTTCCCCGCCACTGTGAGGCATCTCCTGGGGAGGTCTGGCCTGGAGCGGCTGGAGTCGCAGGCTCCAGCGGGGAGTTTGGACGCTTCGGTGCTATTTCACAGCTTCCCTGGCAGAGAGTGACCACCTACCACCGACTGAGCCCCCAGCGAGGAGCTCAGGCCTGCCTGGGCTCTCAAGCCCTGTGTCTCCATAACTGAGCACAGTTCTGTGCCCCCACCCCAACTGTGTCTTGTGCCAAGGTCCACACCCTGGCCCGGGGTCTAGCACCTTGCTGTATCTGATTGTCTATAAACACCAGGTTGCCTCTGCCCAGAAACATTGACCATTCCCAACCTGGAGGTAGTGGGTCACCACCTCTCAAACATCAGGTGAATTACTGGAAATCTGCAGGGACACTTCAAATCTTTACAGGGAAAAAGCAATCCCTCTGATTTCAACTACTAGAGGGGAAGATACACAAGCAACATGAGAAAACACGGGAAGAAAGTGTCCCAAACAAACCTAGATGATATATCAAGAGAACCCAAAGACAGCATGGTAGAAGGAATGACTGAAAGGGAGTTCAGAATGTTCATAATTAAAATGATCCAAAAAGAGAATGATGTGACAAGAGAGCAGATTCAGACTATAAATAATCAGCTAATAGAGCAATTGCAGGAAGCAAATATCATTTCAATAAAGAGATACAAGTTCTGAGAAAAAAAAAAAAACAGAAATCCTTGAAGGAAACAAGGAAATGAAGGAAACAATAAACCAAGTTAAAAACTCAATAGAAAGCATAATTAACAGAATAGATCACTTGGAAGACAGAACCTCAGACAATGAAGACAAAATATTTAATCTTGAAAACAAAGTCAAACAAACAGAGATGGTTAGGAATCATGAACGAAACCTCCAAGAAATATGGGACATCATGAAAAGACCAAATTTAAGAGTTATTGGGATTGAGGAAGGCACAGAGAGACAAACCAAGGGTATGAATAATCTGTTCAATGAAATAATATCAGAAAATTTCCCAAATATGATGAATGAGATGGAAATCAATTACAAGAGGCATACAGGACACCAAACACACAAAATTACAACAGATCCACAACAAGACACATTATAATGAAAACACCTAACATACAAAACAAAGATAGAATTTTAAAGGCTGCGAGAGAAAAGCATCAGATTACCTACAGGGGGAAGCCAATACGGATATCAGCAGATTTCTCAGCCCAGACCCTAAAAGCAAGCAGGGCCTGGAACAACATATTTCAAGCTCTGAAAAAAAATGGATGCCAACCCAGAATCTTATACCCAGCAAAACCTACCTTCAGATTTGATGATGAAATAAAATCCTTCCATGATAAACAAAAGCTTAAAGAATTCACAAAGAGAAAGCCTGCCCTACAGAACATTCTCAAGAAAATATTTGAAGAGGAAGAAATGAAAAATAACAATCTCAGTCAACATGGGGAGGAATCACCCTAAAGAGAGAGTCAATCAAAGGAGAAACAAAGTTAAGCTAAAAACCCCCAAAAAGCTAAAATGGCAGGAAATACAAGTCATATCTCAATAATAACCCTGAATGTAAATGGCCTAAAATCATCAATCAAAAGACATAGACTGGCAGATTGGATTAAAAAGAAAAACCCAACAATATGCTGCCTTCAAGAGATTCATCTCATGGAAAAACATGCCCACAGACTAAAGGTGAAAGGTTGGGAAAAAACATACCATGCACATGGACTGAGTAAAAAAGCAGGAGTTTCCATCCTCATTTCAGATAAAGCAGACTTCCAGCCAAAGATAGTCAGAAGGGATAAAGAAGGACATTTCATACTGCTTAAAGGAAGCATAAATCAGCAAGACATAACAATCATAAATATTTATGCACCAAACAATGGTGCATCCATGTACATCAATCAGATCCTTCTCAATTTCAAGAATCAAATAGATCAAAACACAATAATACTGGGGGACTTAAACACTCCTCTCTCACCGTTGGACAGATCTTCCAAGCAAAAATTGAACAAAGAAACCATAGGACTCAATGACACAATCACTAATTTGGACTTAAGAGACATATATAGAATATTCCATCAATCAAAAAGTGAATACACTTTCTTCTCAGCAGCTCATGGTTCCTTCTCTAAAATAGACCATATGTTATGCCACAAAGCTACTCTTAGCAAATACAAAAACGTAGAGATACTAACTTGTATACTATCAGATCATAATGGAATGAAATTAGACATCAATGATAAAGTTAAAAACAGACACTACTCCAAGACCTGGAGATTAAATAATATGCTATTGAATGATGCATGGATAACAGAAGACATTAGGGGGGAAATTAAAAGATCCTTAGAGGTCAATGAGAACAAAGATACAACATATCAAAATCTCTGGGACACTATGAAAGCAGTGCTAAGAGGAAAATTCATTGCATGGAGTGCATTTAATAAAAGAATGAAAAGTCAGCAAATCAATGATCTCACATTACAGCTCAAAGCCCTAGAAAAAGAGGAACAGATCATCACCAAAAGTAGCAGAAGACAGGAAATAATCAAAATCAGAGCTGAAATCAATGAAATTGAAAGAAAAGAAACAATTCAAAAAATTGACAAAACAAAAAGTTGGTTCTTTGAAAAAATAAACAAAACTGATAAGCCCTTAGCCACGCTAATGAAGAGAAGGAGAGAGAAACTCCAAACTACTAAAATTCGTGATTGAAATGGAAATATTACAACAGACACAACTGAAATAAAAAAACATAATAAGAAGCTACTTTGAAAATTTAACTCCAACAAAATAGAAAACCTGGAAGACATCAACAGGTTCCTAGAGGCATATGAGCCACCCAAACTGAATCTGGAGGACATACACAACTTAAATAGATCAATTTCAAGCAATGAAATTGAGGAAGTCATCAAAAGCCTACCAACAAAGAAAAGTCCAGGACCGGATGGATTCACAGCTGAGTTCTACAATACCTTCAAAGAAGAGCTCATTCCAATACTCCTCAAAGTATTTCATGAAATGGAGGAGGAGGGAACCCTTCCAAACTCATTCTATGAAGCTAATATCACCCTGATACCAAAACCAGAGAAGGACACATCGAGGAAAGAAAATTTCAGACCCATACCTCTAATGAACATAGATGCAAAAATTCTTAACAAAATTTTAGCAAATCGCATACAAAAGCATATTAAAAAGATAGTGCACCATGATCAAGTGGGTTTCATCCCAGGGATGCAAGGTTGGTTCAACATCCGGAAATCAATCAATGTAATTCACCACATCAGTAGACTTAAAATCAAGAACCACATGATTATTTCAATAGATGCAGAGAAAGCATTTGATAAAATACAGCACCCCTTCATGCTCAAAACACTAGGAAAAATAGGGATAGTGGGGACATTCCTTAATATTGTAAAGGCTATCTATGCTAAGCCCACAGCTACCATCATTCTAAATGGAGAAAAATTGAAAGCATTCCCCCTGAGAACTGGAACAAGGCAGGGATGCCCTCTTTCACCACTACTATTCAACATTGTTCTTGAAACTCTAGCCAGAGCAATTAGACAGACCAAAGAAATTAGAGGAATACAAATAGGAAAAGAAGAACACAAATTATCCCTATTTGCTGATGACATGATTCTCTATTTAGAAGACCCTAAGAATTCCACCAGAAAACTTCTGGAACTCATAAATGAATTTAGTAAAGTAGCAGGATATAAAATTAATGCTCATAAATCGAATGCATTTTTATTCATAATTGATGCATCCTTTGAGAGAGAAATTAGGAAAACTACCCCATTCACAATAACCTCAAATAAAATAAAATACTCGGGAATCAATTTAACAAAAGAAGTGAAAGACCTCTACAATGAGAACTACAGAACACTAAAGAAAGAAGTTAAAGAGAATCTGAGAAGATGGAAAGATCTCCCATGTTCTTGGATAGGCAGAATTAATATTGTCAAAATGGCCATACTTCCAAAAGTGCAATACAAATTCAATGCAATTCCAATTAAAATCCCAATGACGGACCTCATAGAAATAGAGCAAGCAATCATGAAATTCATTTGGAGGAATAAGAGACCCAGAATAGGTAAAGCAATTCTTAGCAAGAAGAGCGAAGCATGGGGTTTCACAATACCAGACCTTCAACTATACTATAGAGCAATAGTAATGAAAACAGCACGGTATTGGCACCAAAATAGACAGGTAGATCAATGGCACAGAATAGAGGACACAGAGACGAACCCACATAAATACAAGTATCTCATACTTGACAAAGGAGCCAAAAACATACAATGGAGAAATGACAGCCTCTTCAACAAATGGTCCTGGGAAAACTGGAAATCCATATGCAGCAAAATGAAACTAAACCCATATCTCTCACCCTGTACAAAACTCAACTCAAAGTGGATCAAAGACCTAGAAATTAGACCAGAGACTCTGCACCTAATCGAAGAGAAAATAGGTCCAAATCTTCATCACATTGGCCTAGGACCAGATTTCCTTAACATGACTCCCAAAGTGCAAGAAATAAAAGCACGAATCAATGATTGGGATAGAGTCAAACTAAAAAGCTTTTTCTCAGCAAAGGAAACAATCAGCAATGTGAAGAGAGAGCCTTCAGAGTGGGAGAAAATCGTTGCTACACACACTTCAGATGGAGCACTAATCTCCAGAATCTACCAAAAATCTTTACACCAAGAACACTAATTTTCAAAAATCTTTACACCAAGAACACTAATAACCCAATTGATAAATGGGCCACGGAAATGAACAGACACTTTACAGAGGAAGATCTACAAGCCATCAACAGATTTATGAAAAAATGTTCAACATCCCTCGTTATAAGAGAAATGCAAATCAAAACCACCTTAAGATTTCATTTTACCCCAATTAGAATGTTTTTTATTAAGAATATAGGCAACAAGAGGTGTTGGCAAGGATGTGGGGAAAAGGGTACACTCATAAATTGCTGGTGGGAGTGCAAGTTGGTGCAGCCACTCTGGAAAGCAATGTGGAGATTCCTTAGAAAACTTGGAATGGATCCACCATTTGACCCAGCTATCGCACTCCTTGGCCTATACCCAAAGGACTTAAAATCAGATTACTACAGTGATGCAGCCACATCAATGTTCGTAGCTGCTCTATTCGCAGTAGCTAGGTTGTGGAACCAACCTAGATGCCCTTCAATAGATGAATGGATAAAGAAACTGTGGTATATATACACAATGGAATATTACTCAGCCACAAAGAAGAATAAAGTTATGGCATTTGTAGGTAAATGGATGATGTTGGAGACTGTTATGCTAAGTGAGATCAGCCAATCCCCAAATTCCAAAGGCCGAATGGTCTCTCAGATAAATGAATGATGATGCATAATGCGGTGGGGGGGAAATGGTGGCAAGAATGGAGGATGGACACAAAGCATAGAGGGAAGGAAGGGGTGGGGGGATAATAATAACAGCAGAATGAGACAGACATAATTGCCCTGTGTACATGTATGAATGCACAGATTGTGTGACTCTACTTTGTGTACAACCAGAGAAACAATAGCTGTACTCCATTTGTGTTCAATGAATCAATAAGCAAATAAAAAATTTAAAAAATGTAGGTCCAAATCTTCATCATATCGGCCTAGGTCCAGACTTCCTTAATAAGATCTCCAGAGCACAAGAAATAAAAATAAGGATCAATAAATGGGATGGATTCAAACTAAATAGCTTTTTCTCAGCAAAGGAATAAATCAATAATGTGAAAAGAGAGCCTACAGAGTGGGATAATATCTTTTCCATATACACTTCAGACAGAGCACTAATCTCCAAAATTTATAAACAACTTAAAATTTTACACCAAAAGTACAAGGAACCCAATCAATAAATGGGCTAAGGAATTGGGTAGATACTTCACAGAAGAAGATATACAGGTGATCAACAAATTTATGAAAAAGTACTCATCATCTTTAGTAATTAGAGAAATAAAAATTAAAATCACCCTTATATTTCATCTAACTCCAATTTGAATGGCTATTATCAAGAATACAAGCAATAATAAGTGCTGGCATGGATGAAAAAGGCACACTCAATACATTGCTGGTGGTGTTGCAAATTGGTGCAGTCACTCTGGAAAGCAGTATGGAGATTCCTCAAGAAACTTGGAATGGACGCACCCTTTGACCCAGCTATCCTACTCCTTGGTTTATGCCCAAAGGACTTAAAATCAGCATGCTATGGTGATGCAGTCACATCAATGTGCATAGCTGCTCAATTCACAAGAGCTAAATTGTGGAACCAACCTAGATGCCCTTCAGTTGTTGAATGGATAAAGAAATTGTGGTATGCATACACAATGGAATATTACTCAGCCATAAATAAGAATAAAATTATGGCATTTGCCGGTAAATGAATGGAGTTCGAGAATATCATGCTAAGTGAAATAAGCCAATCCCAAAAATCTAAAGGCTAAATGTTTTTTTCTGATTAAGTGGATGATGATACATAAAGGGGGGTGGGTGGCTGGAGTGTAAGAGAAGAATGGGGGAACTTTGGATGATGAGGGTCAAAAGGGGTGGTAGGGGTGGAAAAAAATAGTTCCTTCAGGATGGTGTTGCTGTAAACATTAAAGGAAGTCATACATTTGCAAAGAGGAGTGCTGAACCAGGCACAGAGTAGGTACAAAATAAATACCATATTATTATGCAATTTTTTGAGATCATAAAGAGGACAGAGGTCTCTAGGCCAATTCTGTTTGAATAATCCAGAATTCCAGGCTTATTTTATTATTGGTTAGAACTTGCTATACTAAGGCATTATATATTCCTTTATTTTATCCATTAAATTAAGAAGTTGGTAATGTTTTAACATCTTTCTAAGAATACATTTCATTCTTTATGTTCACCCATATCTTTCTCTTTGGGGTCAATTCTTAAGAGTTTTGACATATTCCTTAGCCAAAAAAAAAGCCTTTGTAGTTTATGGTGACCCATTTTGGAATAAATATGATGTATTAGACAAAGAATTCTTGCCTCTACCAAGCATGAGAATGATTTATGTACAATGACAGGTTAAAATGAGCTAGTTTCTCACGCTGATATAAAACAGGAATTGGGAATTTTGTCCTTCCTGGTAACTGACTCTGCTCACTTAAAAGATGATTTATTCTGATACACTTCTCTATTTTTTCTGACTTTGCCATTATTTTCTCATGAGCAGACATCATTCAAAGTTTTCCTAAGGCTTTTGTCTGGGCAAGTCTCTGGAAATCACTGACCAAGTCCTTTTGAATTTATTTTGATTAAGTTTTCTTTACATTCTATAGCAGGCAGTGTTTAAATTCTCTATTGAGTTGACCTCAGCTTCAGTCTTGGGAATTCTGCACCATTCCTCCTCCACCACTGCCCTCATCCTTCCATCTGCATGTGGTATCAGCCAGGGCAGGCTGTTGGAACCAAAGACTCCTATTGTGCTGTGCCTTTTGGGAAACTTTGTAACTTAGCTTTCATATTTATCTGCTCCTTTGAGTTCTTCTTGTTAGTTTGATTTCCTATGCTGCCTAGTGTATAGGAATTAACCTGAGTTTCAATTGATAGCTTTCAGTTGCAATACATAATTGATGTTGCTCATCCTCAGCCAGTTACTAACACCCAAACAATATTGTTTCCTCTGACAAATATAGTATCCTGTTAAAAGTAGATATCAGCAGGTTAGTTTTATTAATAGATACCTGCTATGGTTTGATGTTCCCACCAAAGCTCATGTTGAAATTTAATCCTGATTGTGAGGGTGGCAAATTAATACAATCATAGTATCTGCAGGTGTGATCTTAAAGAATTAATCAGAGTTAAATGAGCCGATAAGAGTGGGACCTTAGTCAAATGGGATTGTAGCTTTATAAAAAGAGGGGAGGAAAAGGAGAGGTAGTACAGGATGAAATTGATCAAATCATGCTATATGCATGTAGAAATATGTCACAATTTTTTTCCACTGTTATGTATAATTATAATGTACCAATTAAAATTTTTTCTAAAATAAATAAATAATCAAAAATAAGAGGAAAGTTATGATATCCTGCCTTGTCATTTGATGACCTGTACCATTCTGAGACTACAGAGTCCCCATCAGCAAAAAGGACTCCACCAGGTATGGCTGCCCAATCTTGATCTTCCCTTGAGTCAAATAAATCTGTATTCTTTATAAATTACTCAGTCTGTGGTATTTAGTTACAGCAACAGAAAACAGACTAAAACAATAAACTTGCAGGTATTCCTTGAAACCAACTGAACTAGGCCTTTACCCTGAAACTTGAGTGCACTCTCTGCAAATTTGCTGAATAGCTTTATTCCAGTCAGCCTCTTCTTCTCCTGTTCTGAGAGAGCTGCAACCTATGTGGAATCAAATAGCAAGGCTGGATGCCAAAGGAGTCAATTACTGCTGAGTATTCACCACTTGTTCGGCTCCTAGTTAGCTCATCTAGTGTCCATAAGAACCTTGAGACGTAGACATTACTATATTCCTACTAAAAACAGGAAAACTGAAGTCCAGAGTGTCTCTGGAATTACACATAAGTGGTTGATCTAAGATTTAGTCTCATCTCTGAATTTAAAGTCTTACTCCTAGTATGTTATCAGAAGAGCACTGGACTGGCCACCATCATATAGCAGCCCAGTTGCATGTCATAATAATAATAACTAAAAAGTATGACAGGTTTCTTAATTTTGAGGTAAATTCTTATACTAACCCTGTGAGTATGAGATATTTATTATCATTATATCCAATTTATGAATGAGAAACTGAGGTATAGGTTCCTCAATGTCTCAGAGGTTTTAAGTAACAAAGCTAGAATCTGAAGGCAGATGCTATGGCTCCAGTTTCAATAATATACCTAACCTCCTGTACTTACCAACTATGTCAGTTCTCCATCACTGTGACAGAGACCTGAGGTAAACAACTTAAAAGAAAAAATTGTTTATTTTGGCTCATTGTTTCAGAGGTTTCATTCCATTTTCACTTGGCCTGCTTGCTTTGGGCCTGAGGTGGCACAGTACATCATGGAGATTGGAGCATCTGGCAGAGGAAGAATGTTTATTTCATAGCACCCAGGAAGAAGAGAGAGAGAGGGAGAGAGGAGAAGAATTAGAAGAAGAAGAGGAGGAGGAGGAGGAGGAAGAGAAGAAGGAAGAGGAGAGGAGGAGGAGGAAGAAGAAGGTAAGGGAAGGAAAGAGAAGAGAAGAGAAGAGAAGAAAAGAGAAGTGGGATAGAAGAGAAGAGGGAGAGAGAGGGAGAGAGGCATGCATGTACAGAGAAAGAGGAAGGACTAGGGCTCCCAGTAATCCCTTAAAGGCAACCTCCCAAAGACCTGAATTCCTTCCACTAGGACCAACCCGTTAGAGATTCCAACACCTCCCAATAGTGACAAGGTAATTGACATATAGCCCTTAGGGAGACACTTGAGATCCAAACCATAACACCCACATATTTGATATAATCATATTATTTGAGAATTCTTTTGCTTCAGTTATCTATTACTGCATAACAACCACTCCCAAAATTTAGTGGATTGAAAGAGTAATTTTATTTTGTTCATGATTTTGTATGTCAGGAATTCAAGGGCTCAGTTGGGCGTTTCCTGCATCCAGTTGCCTTCTGTTGGGTGACTAGGACTGGAGGTGACTTCACATATATGACTGTGCCTCCTTGATCCTTGCTCTCCCTGTACTCCTTCATTCAGCATTTCAACTTCTCTGGTGCTTGGCACTCTCATAGAACGGTGGTCTCAGTGAGGACATCCTTCTAATTTGGTGGCTGATATCCAGGATGAGGGAAGAAGAATTTTCCAGATTAATTAATGACTTTGCCCAGTACTGGTACAGAGTCACTTCTGCCATAGTCTAAAGGGTCAAAAGCATTCACAGAGCCTATCCATTTTAAAGGGTGTGAAAATGGACTCCCATCTCTTACTGAGTTTCTGGCAAGGTCACATTGCAAAACAGCATGTGGGGTAGGTCATTTTAAAATAATGCAATCTGCCACACCCTCCTCCCCAGCATAATCAGTCATGGTTTAGAGACTTAAATGTCACAAACAGAATCAAGCTGGTAGAGGAATTGCTATATACCTCACAGTGCTGTGTCATCTATTTTAGTGCTGTAATTTAAAAGACTGTCCTTACATAAAATATGAAGGCATGCCTTGTACATTAAGTTTGCAAAAAATCAATGCAATAGTGCTTCTTGATTAAATGAAACCTAATTTTTGATGCCAGAAAAAATATTTAGCAAAAAGAGTAGTGTTTGACCAATAATTGAAATAATCTTCAATAGATATAAAGTCTACTGAAGGCAGCTGTCATAGATGTGACAAATCTCATTTTGTGGAATAAGTATTATAACATAAGACACAGATAGACTTTTTGTCATCTGGACTGGCTTAACACAGGAAAGTCTGTTGATCATCCTAGGCACATATCAACCATTTCAAGGCATGAAGATGTACTGAAATCATTGAGGATTTGAATGTAGGTTGTTCCTGAAGTTTGGTCACTTTTGAAAGAATATGCCAATATAAAGCTATTAAACTGAATCCAG